>CM035412.1:51965456-51992956 GCA_020310875.1 Ceratopteris richardii | reverse complement strand
ATTTCACGGAGGTGCTAATGAAGATCCCGAAGATCATGTACGAAGATTTCTTTCAACTTGTAAGAGCAGAGGCTTACAACAACGACAGGACGCATTCCTTGCTCTCTTTCCATCGACTCTTGAAGGACTGGCGGACAAATGGTTCAGCCAGTACGCGGAAAACCATTTCCAGACATGGGAAGCATTGAGGACCGAGTTTACAGATGCATTCCGACCCGGTAACTCTACAGAAAGAACCTTGGATGAACTTGAGAATCTAATCTTGCATATGGGAGAATCATTTTCAGAACTCATGACGCGGGCAAGGTCACTAGTAGCAAGATTGCCGGAACCACCAGGAGATTTCCTTGTCAAGAAGTGGGTGGAGAAGGCCTTGCCGAAATCCACCCAGCAGAAGCTAAGAGAGCTGTTGAGACCAGACTCCACTTTGAGAGAATTTGAAGCAGCTGCCACAAGGATTGAGGCTGCACGAGTCCATTTTGGAGCACATCCGGGAATAACCTTTCCCCAAGATGAAGACATGGTGACAGCCTTGAGGAAGGAACTAGAGACCTTGAAGCTGCAAAAGAATCGAGAAGAGGACAAGGGAACTTCAGAAGGTCTCGCTCAATTACGACAAGAGCTTGAAGAACTCAAGACACTAAGGGAGGTAAGAACTGGACTGTGGTGTTCCCTGTGTAGTACCCAAGGACACATCACACGAATGTCCAAGGAAGCTAACATGCCAGTTCTGTGGCAAGGGTGGCCATGAGGCCAAGGATTGTTATTTTCTAAAGGGTCTTGGAAATCAGACTATGATGCCAGGGCAACCTCCGGTAGCTCAATGGGTAGGAGTGGCTCAATCCTCTCTATTGGGGCAGCCACCATTACCATCCACTACAACACCTCCAGTAACAACTTTCTACACCAATCAAGGACCTCAACGGCAAGAAGGTAGACCTCGTCAGAATCGACCACCTAGGCCTATAATGTGCTACAGATGTGGGGAGTATGGACACTTCCAAAGTAAATGTTCGCTTCCTGAGGATGCTCCACCATGCAAAAATTGTCCTGAAACAAGGGATCATTACACAAAGGACTGCCCAAAGTCAATGCCTTCTACAAGCACGCCCGGTAACTCTTGCCCCCTGCATATGATCACAGTATCTAATGATAAGGGCAATGTAGGCTCCCCAAGCGCCCGAGTAGTCCAACTCGAGGAACTTTCCGGAGTCATGACTAGGGCACAAAAACAGAAGGTAGCTTTGAAAGATGCTGCAAAAGAAGCAACAGATTCATCAAAAGACAAAGGGAAAAAGACCATGGAGCATGAACCTTCTCATGGAGCCAACCACCACCAAGACAAAGCAAAAATCTCACTGGGAAGAGATAAAGATACTAATGAGCAAGTTATTGACAAAGCATATGCAGTATCTAAGGAGGACCTAAGGCAATTCCAGTATGGATCTACTTCAAAGAACAGCCAAGAAGGCTTCCTCACGGCAGTTCAAGTCTTGCAGAGCACCTACCAACAGGTATCTCTATATAACTTGTTAGCAATGAGTCCTGGATTCAGAGGAGAAGTAATGGCTGCCATAAACGGGTTAGACCCTGGCACTATATTAAGTGGCGGGCAAGGCTTCACTTCCCTAACTTCTCCACAAACACCTGTACCATCAACTTATAGCTCAGAACCATCTAGGATGGCACCTCTCACTGATTACAAGAGTCCTAGACTAACTGTAAGTATCAACGGAACTCCCTTGGTAGGAGTGATAGTTGATGGAGGATCTGGTATTAATCTCATGCCGGAGTACACCATGACATGGCTAAACCTGAGACCAACTAAAGATGCTCACTTTACAGTATCACTGGCAGACCAAAGCAAAGTAAGCCCATTAGGCATAGTGGAAAAGGTTGAAGTCATCATACATAACTTAAAATTTGTGTTGGACTTTGTGGTAATAACACTCCCTAAGGTGAAGGGAGGATTTCCTTTGCTGATAGGAAGACCATGGCTACGCCACAGTAAAGCGGTACACGACTGGGGAAGTGACACCTTATGGGTGGCCGGACCAGACAAGGTGATGAGACAACTCCACATGGAAGGAGGACCAGATGAAGCCCTATGTACTTCTCAAGTTGTTCTACATCCAGAGGAGAATGCACAGGAAGAAAATAATAGCACTAGAGAAGAGGAACCACGAACCATACCAGAGGGAGCAGACATTTTGGCCACTTCTCTTCCACCATGGGTTTTGGAAGATCAAGAGGTGTCAGTCTCTTCTCTTCCCAACTGGGCGACTCCCTCTCCAACTCTTAATCAAACTTGGGCGACTCCACCTCCACCCTTCAATAACTGGGCGACTGAACCTTCAGTTTGGGCGCAGCCTCCACCCTCCTCCAACTGGGCGACTCCACCTCCACCCTTCAATAACTGGGCGACTGAACCTTCAGTTTGGGCGCAGCCTCCACCCTCCTCCAGCTGGGCGACTCCACCTCATAGTCCAAGCTGGGTGTCTCAGCCTCCGAATAACTGGGTCGCCCCAGAAGCTTGGGCTCCATTCTCTGCTCAAAGATCCCCACATTGGGCACCTGAATGGGCAGCTTATCCGCCACCTTGGGCTACTCCTACAATTGGCTTGGCGGCTCAATGGGCATCCGGAACGTCTCACACAGAACCATGTGAGACGACACCACATGACATCAAGGAAGAAGTTGATGAAGGAGAAAATTTATCCAATGAAGAACTCGGGGACATCATGGATTGGATAGACGAGACCAACAATGTTACATGCTTCACGGTAGCAATCATGAATAAAGAGGCAAATGAACCTATTATTGTGGAGTCTGTAGTCTTGGGCGAGCCAGCCAAAGATTTTCGAAGAGGTAAAATTCCGAAGGGAGTTGAAGGGGAAGATAAGATTGAATCAAGCAAAACAGAAGAAAAACTAGTGGAAAGCATTTTTCCATTAGCAGAAGTTCCAGTAGGATGGACACAGGAAAAGTCCGAAGAAATTAGTATCAATGATAATCCAGCATTCACAAAGGAGACGCTGTTCAAAGCTGAGGAAGAGGCACCTGTGGAGCCAGTTAAAGAAGTCAACTTGGGGGAAGACGGACATCCACAGAATCTTTTACTCGCAAGTTGGTTGTGGGAACACCCTCTTCTGCTCATAGAGGTAATAACATTCATGAAGAATTTTAAAGATATATTTGCATGGAGTTACAAGGATTTGACAGGAATACCAAAAGAACTCGGAATACACACTATTCCTCTAGTGGATGAAGCTCGGCCAATTAGAGGAAAGATGTATAGGCTAAATCCCAAATATGCAGAAGCAGTCAAAAGGGAAATCCAGAAAATGGAAGAAGCAGGAATCATAGTCCCAGTAGAGCATTCCGAATGGTTGTCCTCTATGGTCATAGCACCTAAGAAGCAGCCTAATAAAATCAGAGTTTGCGTGGATTTCCGAGCATTAAATAAGGTAACCATCCCTGACGGGTTTCCCACTCCCTTTTCTGAACAAGTGATTGAAGATGTGGCGGGACATATGCTATACAGTTTCATGGATGGTTTCAGTGGATACAATCAACTAGAAATCCATCCTAACGATCAGCCAAAAACAGCCTTTGTGACTCCTTGGGGAACCTATATCTACACCAAAATGGCTTTCGGTCTTAGAAATGCACCAGCCACTTTTAATAGGACAGTGTATCTAATCTTCAACAAATTGCTCCTAAAATTCTTAAGAATTTTTATGGACGACTTTTCGACCTTCTCTGGAGCAGCCTGCACTACTGCAGTAGAAAATGTGCCAGAACATTTGAAGCAATTAGAACAAGTGTTCGAGCGTTGCAGAGAAACAGGTTTGAAACTTAACCCTAACAAATGTCATTTTTTGGTAACTCAAGGTACCCTGTTAGGACATGTGGTCTCTGCAAAAGGCATGACTCCAGATCCGGATAAGGTAATGTCAATTCTCAAGCTTCCGAGACCTATCAATGCCAAAGAGGTCCAAAGCTTTCTCGGGCACACAGGATATCACCGCAAGTTTATACGCATGTATGCGGAGGCAGCACGACCACTTTCACGACTTACAAGCAAAAGTTTTCCTTTCCAATGGTTTGAAGAAGAGGAGTCAGCATTTACTTATCTAAAACAAAGGTTGGCGTCTGCACCCATACTCATTTCACCAAATTGGGCAAAAACATTCCACGTGCATGTAGATGCAAGCTTGTATGCGGTAGGAGCGGGACTGACTCAACCAAGCGAGGTACACAAATTAGATCAACCCATTCACTATGCAAGTAGACTCCTCTCAAAAGCAGAAAAGAACTATAGCACCACAGAAAGGGAAGCATTGGCTATTGTATTTGCCCTCAAAAAATTCAGGCACTATCTTTTAGGCACTACATTCACCATAATTACGGACCATCAGGCTTTGCAATATTTGTTGAATAAGCCGCAAGTTGCAGGAAGAGTATGGAGATGGTTGCTTCTCTTCCAAGAATTTGATTTTGAAATTATACAGAGAAGCGGTAGGCAGCATGTCATTGCAGACCATCTCTCTCGCATGAGGCATCCGGGACAAGCAACAAAGGGAGTAGAAGATGATTTCCCCGACAGCCAAATCTACAAAGTAAGTATGGCACCAACATGGTATGATGACTTAATTCTCTTTCTAGGGAAGGGCCAATTTCATACTGGGTCCACTCCATTGGAAAAGCGTAGACTCCTCCTAAAAAGTAAGAATTTCATGATGGCAAAGGATACCCTCTATAAGGTTGGCCCTGATGGGATGTACAGAAGGTGTCTTCAACCACATGAAACGGAAAGTGTTCTTCAATTGGCACATGAAGGAAAGTCTAGTGGTCATTTTCCGGGACATATCACTGCACTCAGAATACTCCAAAGCGGCCTATGGTGGCCATATCTCTTTAGAGATGCCACTAAGTTTGCCAAGGCATGTGATGTTTGCCAACGATGTGCGCCCAAACCAACACGACAAAGAAATCAGCCACTCAATATCTCTATGGCTTGGCAACCATTTGAGCACTGGGGACTAGACTTTGTCGGCCCTATTTTCCCGGTAGCACAAGATTCAGGTGCAAAGTATCTTTTAGTGGCAACCGATTATGCTACTAAGTGGGCTGAGGTTATAGCGAGTAAAGACTGTACTGCAGAAACGGTAGCTCACTTCTTGTATAATTATATCTTTTGCAGATATGGGTGCCCAATAGAGGTTACAACAGATCAAGGGTCCCATTTCGTCAATAGGGTGTTGACTTTGATTTTTAACAGGTATCAAATTTTCCATAAGAAGTCCTGTGCTTATTACCCAAGGGCAAATGGGCAAGCAGAGAGCACAAACAAGGTCCTTATGCTCCTACTAAGGAAAACATGTTTACAATTTCCTAATACTTGGGGACAGGCATATCTTGGAACCTTGTGGGCATATAGAACCTCTTTTAAGGCCACAACAGGTCATACTCCATTTGAACTATTGTATGGATTACAAGCAATTGCTCCTTTTGAGTTCTTGCATGGCTCCAACCGAGTGGGAACCAATCGAATTCCTGAGCTTACTAGCACTCTTTCAGCAAACATTGTAAGGCTGCAACTTCTAGAAGAAAAGAGAAAGATAGGCAATGATACTCTAGTGACAGTACAAGAAAAAAGGAAACAAAATCATGATGCCAACCTCTTGAAGTCAAAAATTAAGGAAGGGAGCTTAGTTTTGATGTACCATCCGCGACTATTCGAGAAGAAGGCTAAGAAGAAACTCATGCCAAGGTGGAACGGACCTTTTAGGGTCATACGAACACTTCCAAAAGGGGCAGTACAAATCTCCACGTTGACAGGAACAATCCTCCCCTTAGTCAATGAATCCAAGCTAAAACCCTATGTGGAAAAATAGAGAAGAGAGTATTTACCTTTGTATATAGTGTACATACCCATATGTTGTTACCTGTTAGTTTTTATCATTTACGAATATAGATATTGGGCTTTTCTCATCTGTCTTCTTCACCTAACTCATCTACTCCCACCTTCCTCTCATAGGCTTACACTTACCTAATTCATCTACTCCCACCTTCCTCTCATGGGCTTACACTTCAAACTGTTTAAATCTCCTTCTATCACCAAGGATCTCCTTCCTTTTCCTTGGGGGCTTTTTCCTTCTAAGGCCACCTCTCTAAGCTAGAACCTCTAAAACCCTCTACTTGGGCGACTCCCCTACTTGGGCATCTTCCTTCCCACCTGGGCGACCCTCTACTTGGGCGACTCCCCTACTTGGCCATCTTCCTTCCCACCAGGGCGACCCTCTACTTGGGAGACTCCCCTTCTTGGGCACCTTCCTTCCCACCTAGGCCATCCTCTACCTAACCACTGGGGCGACCCTCTACCAAGATCACTTTGGCGATCCTCCTCCTGGCGACCCTCCTCTAACACCCATGTAGGGGACCTCCTTCAATTACACCTTGGGCATCAACCGCACCTTGGGCATCAACCCCTTGGGTATCCACTTGTAGTGACCAGGTAAACTCGTCACACCTTGTCTCTTCCCATCACAGTCAAGCTCCTCCTCATTGGCATGCAACCTCCTTGCCATCCTCAATGTGGCCATCCTCCCTCTCAACTCACATACGATATGCCAGCAGGGGCGAATATCCTCTTGATCAACTTCCAGGCACCTCGGGCAACTAGCAACTTAATTAAACCACTTGGCTCTCCGCACTTCCATCCTCACTCACCCTTGCATTTAGGCAGCCTCCTCCCTTCCACCTCTCATAAGCTACCCTACTCTCTTTTCCCATATAGGGCAACCCTCACCCTAGGCGACCCCCTACCCTTCCTCCAATTGGGGCGACCCTCGCCCAGGGCCACCCACCCTTCCTTCCACTTCTCAAAATGAGCACCCTCCCTTCCTCAACTTGTATCTCCTCCTCTTCAGTCATACTCACCGAGCGACACTCCTCCCTTTTCCCTTCACTGTCCCTTCATTGTGCCATCATAGCGACCTCCCTCCCTCTCCTCACCCGGACCAAATCTGGGCGACCCTCCCTCTCCCCTCCTAATGGCCCTTCTCAGGGCAACACTCTTTCCTTACACCTTCAATTCACATATGCCACCTCACCCCCTTTCGTTCCTCCAATTGGGCGACCCTCGCCCAGGGCGACCTACCCTCCCATAAACCTCTCAAAGTGAACACCCCCTCCTCCTGGTGGCCAAATTTAGGGAAATTGGGCGACCCTCATCCATTGCAAACCCGCGGACATTTGGGCGACCCTCATCCCTCACACACCTCTATCGGGCGACTCTTCTTATCTCCTCCTAAATCGGGCGACTCTTCTTTTGGCGACCCTTCCCTTGGGCGGCACCCTTGGGCGACCCCCATCTTGGGCGACACCCTTGGGCGACCCCCACCTTGTGCGACACCCTTGGGCGACCCTCACCCTCGCCGATCCCCCCTTCAACCTCTCTTGGTGACCCTCCTTATATTCCTCTCCAGGGCGACCCTCTACCATATTTTGTCCCCCCAAACTTGGCGACCGTTCAACCATCCCTCCCGAAGTGGGCGACACTCCTCCTACATTCCCTTCCTCCACTAATTCGACCATCTACCCAAATTTGGCGACAAATTTGGCGACCGGTCTACCATAATTCGTTCCCCCATTTAGGCGACCATTCTGCATAGGGCGACCCCCCCTCCCGGGCCACCTCTCCACCTCCTCACCGCACGCGGGCGACCCATCCACGTACCCTCACAGCCATCCTATCTTTAGCTCCTCCCCATCTCCCTACCTATGCGGCACGCGGCGAATCCTTGGGCGACCTCTCCACCTTCCCCCACCCGGCAGTGGGCGACCAATCCACATACCTCCCTACGCGGCACTCCTTGGGCGACCTCTCCACCTCCCCTCACTCGCAATTGGGCGACCCCTCCAAGTCCCCTCAGCATATAAACACAGCCACCTCTTACTTAATCCCATCCCATCTGTAGCGATCGACTGAACACTCCCTCTCCGCTCCAACTGAACACTCCCTCTCCGCTCCATCTCCTCTGACCGGAGTGCCACTTGCTGGCCTGCCATCTCTTCTGTTCAGACAGCCCCTGCTCAACGAAGCCCCACCTGTAGCGATCAGCCTGCCGGCGGCCCTCCCTCGGAAGGTGTGTTTTGCAGCCAGCCGATCACTTGCTAAACGTCCACCCTTTGCTCCACAGCAATTCACTATATACACCATGGCCTCATCTTCACTGGAAATAGAGGAAACATTCTCCGAATTCAAAACGGACACTGACAGCGCATCAGGACAATCATCTGATGATTCGAGTGATTCACTTTATGTGGTCTCCGAGGAGAATCCCTCAGAGTCAGAAGAGTCACTGGAACAAGAAATTCAGCCGGACCCACATATCACTCCAGCCGCCGAACCGAGTCTTCAGCAAGATTCTGCTACATCTTCAGCAAACGTGGCAACCACGACCGAGATACTCGTTTCCATTCCTGACGAAATCACCTTGAAGCTGGACCTAAGTATATGTGGTAAGCTTCATAGTTCATTTTCTTCACAGGAATTAAAGAATATGGGTTTGTTCACCATTGCAAGTGCCAAGCTTCCCTCGCTTGGTGATCCTCAAGCAAGTGGGATGGAGATCTTGACACTTTTCAAGTCCTTCCCCTCTCTTTCTGGAGGACGAATTACCAAAGAGAAGCTCGCTATCATGTTGGGCACCCAAGAAATTCCAGATTCTAGAAAAGCAGGAAGCTATGCGGAGTTGTCCATTTCAGACATTTTGCAGACATGTACCAATAGCTTCTCCACTTCCACTTGTAGCTAGGTAATGATGCAGAGGCTCATATTATTCAAAGCATTTTTTCTCTTAAAGGACAATCTGCATTTCACGGATGTAAAGGTATGTGAGCCCCTTCTTTGCTTTGCCCAAGCAAAGCCCTACCCATACCATAAAGAGGCAAAAAGGCGCTCACATTCAAAGTGGTAGATGGTCATATCATGTCGTACATTTACAGATATTTTACCGCTCTCCACTCCAAAGGTAAAGCCGTACCGAGCCACACCTCATCAAAAAGTCCGCAAACGGCGATTCCTGGCCAAAAGAGAAGGGCAAAAGTTCAAAAGGATTCCAGAGAGCTCCTTGACAAGCTGCCTATCGACCAACAAGGGTATGCTAGATCTTCCAAGAAGGTACGCACATCAGCCAACACTCCCTTTCCTCCAATCAAGTTAGTGCCCACTTCCTCGTCGAAACCCTCTTCTTCCATTCACTTCCATCCACCTTCACACACCTCCCCCACTTCAGGAGTACCCACTACGCCCACTACCCCATCTCACTCCAACCCCACTCCACCTCCCGCTTCCTCCATGACCACTCCTGTTGCCATGGACACCCCAATGGATCCGATTCATATCCAATTTCCACCATGTGCCACCCCACCCCCTTCCCCTCCACATCCCGTCCCACACCACCTCCCATCTCCCCAACCACCATCTCATCCAACTTCGCCCCCACCACCAACATCCATACCTATTCCTCACACACACACACCACCCCCTACTACGATCCCTCACAGCTCCATCTGCCCACCCCCATTCGACATACTACCTTTTCCACCCCCATTTCGATTCTCCCCTTCTCGCCACAACCCTCCGACAGATTTACCTCCACACCCCCTTCTTGATGCATCTAGTGTTGAGCAGCTCTCCACGAATGCCAAATATACGAAACATGTATGGCCAATAGTCCCTAATCATTTACAGGGTATGTGCCAAATGGATGTAGCAAAGAACAGGTTTGCTGAGATTTCTAACAAATTGATGGAAGACAGGCAGGTGTGTGTGCGATTAGAGAATCGGCTGACCCATTATACTCATATGTTAAGTGAAGAGTTTCTGCGCGTAAGTCTCGTCAACAAGGAACTGTACATGCAGATAGCTGAAATGTCTAGTCACTGCAAGACCACGCGCATACTTGAAGACAAGGTAAAAAATTTGGAGACATTTTTGCAGGATGAAGAAGAAAGGACCAAAAGATTGAAGGCTGAAAACAATGCATTAAAATCAGCAAACAAGCAGCTCTTGGCTGAGAATACAACTTTGAAGAAACAAAAGGACGCACTAAAATCCAAATTTAGTGCATTAAAGGCTCTGCTCACATCATCCGATACTGAAGACAACACTCCACCACAGGAAGAACCCAATCAAGAAGCTAATCAAGACCAGCAGAAGGAACCAGAATCTGCATGTGACTAGTCTCACTGTGACTAGTCTCATAGTTCTCTAGTATTTTATTTTCGCACAGTGTCATAGTTACATTTTGATACCGTTGTAAAACTTTTGGAACATTACTTTGTTCAGCAGGGCTCATTTTTCCTTTTGCAACCAATTATGTATTCATTCCCATATAACCCATGATGTAATTTTCTATCCGCCATTTTTTGATGTAATTTTTCTCCTCCTCTATGTATTTGGACCTACTTTCCCTCATCTCTCCGGGACGGAGAGACACTAGTGGCGGGCAACCTGTAGAACAAATATTGATGAAGGCTTCAGTGGCTAAAGCATCAGTGGCCAAGGATCAGTGGCCAAGGCTTCAGTGGCCAAGGCTTCAGTGGCCAAGGCTTCAGTGGCCAAGGCATCAGTGGCCAAGGCTTCAGTGGCCAAGGCATAGTGGCCAAGGCACCACACGCCCAATCTAGAGTTGGGCAACAGGATGGAAGATTTGGGCGACTGTATGCCCAAGGTAGACCTCACAAGGCTGGGTCCAGACCCAGCCACTCATCATTACACGACATGGTCCGACACTGAGGCAGGGGCGGCTGAGGTGACGTCTGACTCTTGTCACCGCCCAATGCATTAACTCCCACTACCCCGATGGAACAAACTCTCCTGTTGTAACCAGCTCCTCACCTCTCTCCTATAAAAGGAGAACCCGCAAGTGGAAAAACGTGGGATATGCAGGACACGAATAGGCCATATGTTATAGCTGAGAGTGAGAAGGTGGACTTAGAGCTCCTGGTAGTGGAGTCCCGTCATGCTTCCTTGAAGCCATTGCGTAAGAATACCCTGAGATTGCGTTCTCATGCCCTTGCTTGGTATGATCAGCTGTAGTCGGATTAATAGTGGTACGAGATAACCATTTGTCTTCTCATTGTGTTGTATTTGACCTTCTAAGTAGTATGGGGTTGTGCTCCATGCTTGCCGTTGCTTGATCCTTACCTCTAAGTGTGGTTCCTAGTGTTGATCTGCAGGTTTCGTGATAAGTGTCTATTTTGGTAATGTGTTCATGTGCTTACATATTCCCCAGGAGTAGTGCATTTTGCATTCCCTGCACCCACACACACTTCATTTCACCACCTACAATGCATATGCATGCATACATACACACATGTACATACACACATATACATACACACATGCATATATGCGTGCACACATGCATACACATACACTCTCGCATGCATGGTTGTTACTGACGTTTTTTTGACTTCTGACCTCTGACGTTTAGCCGACCTCTGACAGGTACGGTAAAACCTTTCTTACATTTTCCAACGTTGCCTTTTTTTTCAAGTAAAATTAAAAAGTATATACTTTGTTTGTGCATACGTTGCATGTTTCAGCAAAATAATAAAAAATACTTGCATACAATGTACATATATTCACACATATCTCCTACCAGCATATATTCCTTCCTATCCGCATATATACCTGCAGCCTGCATACACATAAACATGCACATATGCCTACAACCTACATCATACATGATTTTTACATAGATGCTTATACATACATGCTTATATAAGGACAATGGGCATGGTTATATCTGCATACTAGCTTGCAATACATATATCTGCATACACACTAACGTGCACATATGTCATATATGATATATGATTATAATTCATATCATATAAACTTTTGAGATTAATACACTAGAACTATTTTCTTGGAATTGAAAGGAGGTGCTGCCACTCTTTTGAGTGCCCTCTTTACCCTATGTAAGCTCTAAGTTTGATCACCAGGACTCCTAACTTATTGGGACATGGCTGAAAAATGGTTGTAAAAAGAGTGGCTCTTGAAGCTTGTGCACAAGAAAAAAAAACTTATGTCCAGTTTTGTACTGCTCAAGTCTTGAACAGCTATGTCTAAAGTCACTTCAAGTATAGACCTTTGTGTGCATCATCTACTAGGGACATATATGCTGATGTTAGGATTGCATGCAATCAAAGGTACATCATTAATCTATTTCTGTATATACACATGCTCCAGCTTCCAACATGTTACTTATGCATGCTATCATACCTACACACTACAGGCCAGCACATATACATACTCTAATACGAACCTACAGACAACGAACCATACTGTATAGAATTCAGCCTTCAATTTCTAAAGTGTAGTGTGTATAACTTAAATCTTGAAGGCTCAGAAACTACTCTTAGAGGTGCTACTGGAAAACGACCAACAAAATTTAGAAGTGTTTAATCTCCGCAATCAGCTGATTTCAGGCCTGGAAAAAAAAATAGCAAAGTCAGGTACGCGTTACTAACGCCGAAGTCAGCTACGAGTCAGGTTGGTCAGATAAGGGGGATTCTGATGTGTCAATATCCAATTTTGCTCGCATGCATACACATACACCATACACATACACCCTCACATGCATACACACATAAGAGATACACATATACATACCCACATACACTCACATACACACATACACATATTCATACACACTTTTTCACACATACACACATGTATACATACACGCATAGACACACACATATACACACACACTCACATGCATACATACACACTCATGCATATTCATGCATGTGCATGCATACATACACACATGTGTATGTACACACATATACATACATGCACATACGTATACATATGGACACACACATACTTACATGCGTATATACCCACACAAAAGAGACACCTATACACACACATGGACACACATACACATACACACACACGTACATACATACACATACATATAGACACACACACACACACACACACACACACATATCTATACACACACACACACACACACACACACACACACACATGCATACACACATATACACATACACATACATACACATATACACACGTACATACATACACATACACATACACACACATGTTTTAGAGTTAGGGTTTTAGGGTTTCACATACATGCACACAGGCATACACACACATACACATACACATGCATACATACACATATGCATACACACATATACAAATACATATACATATATATATACACATGTGTACACGCATATACACAGACACACACGTCACATATACATACACACATATACATGTTATAGGGTTAGGGTTTTAGAATTAGGATTTTTGGCTTTTGTATGCATATACACATGCATACACACATATACACATACACACATATACACACATATACACATACACACATATACACATATAAACATATAGAGTGTACACACATATACACATACACACATATATATATACACATGCATACAAACATACACACATATACATGTTTTAGTTTAGGTCTCTAGGATTAAGGTTTTAGGGTTTTTACATACATACACATATGCATACACACATATACAAATGCACACACACATATACATATGCACATGCACACATATACACACATATATACACATCCACATACATATATACACATCCACATACATATACACACACATACACGTACACACATGTCACATATATACAAACATACACACATATACATGGTTTAGGGTTATAGTTTTAGGATTGGGATTTTTGGTTTTTACTTATATACACACACACATACACACATATACACATACACATATATGTACACATGCATACACACATACACACATATACATGTTTTAGGTCTAGTTCATTAGGATTAGGGTTTTAGGGTTTTTACATACACATATGCATACACACATATACACATACACACATATACATACACACATGCACACATATACACATACACATATATATAGACATGCATACATGCACATACACATACACGCACGTCACATATACATACACACATATACATGTTTTAGGATTAGGGTTTTTCGCTTTCACATACAAACACACATGCATACACACATATACACATATAAACGTACACATATATATACACATGCATACACACATACACACATATACAACACACATACACACATATACATGTTTTAGGTCTAGGTTTTTACGATTAGGATTTTAGGGCTTTTACATACATACACATATGCATACACATATATACATATATACATATACACACATGCACACATATACACACATATACACATACACATATATATACACATGCATACATGCACATACACATACACACACATCACATATACATACACACATATACATGTTTTAAAGTAAGGGTTTTAGGATTAGGGTTTTTGGCTTTTACATACATACACACACATATACAAACATAAGAAATTAGATTTTTTTAATTGAAATAAATATATATAATTCAATATAGAAAAAATAGGGTTCTAGGTTTAATATTGATATATATAATCAAATAAAAATTAAGAAAAAAATTAAAATATATAATCAAATGTACTATGTATAATTAAATATATAAGAAATTAAGGTTTTAGAATTAAAATAAATGTTTATAATTAAATATATCAAAAATGGGGCTTTAAGCTTAATATTAATATATATAATCAAATAAAAATTATGAAGAAATTTAGAATATATAATCAAATGTACTATGTATAATAAATATATACAAAATTAGGGTTTTTGAGTTAAAATAAATATATATAATTAAATATATAAAAAAATATGATCTTAGGTTTAATATTAATATATATAATCAAATATATAAAAATTAGAAGAAAATTTCATACATATAACCAAATGTGATATGTATAATTAAATATATAAGAAATTAGAGTTTGAAAATTAAAATTAGTATATATTATTAGATATGTAAAAAATTAAAGTTCTATGATATATATTAGTATGCATAAATAAGTATGAAAAGAGCTAGGGTTTTTGAATTTAAAAAAAAAAAAAAAAAAAAAAAAAAAAATATATATATATATATATATATATATATATATATATATATATATATATATATATATATATATATATATATATATATATATATATATATATATATATATATATATATATATATATATATATATATATATAATCAAATATATATAAAATTTAGGAAAAAAAATTAGAATATATAATCAAATGTACTATGTGAAATTAAATATATAAGAAATTAGGGTTTTGGATTGAAATAAATATATATAATTAAATATATAAAAACCAGGATTTTAAGTTTAGTATTAATATATATAATCAAATATATATAAAAATTAGGAAAAAATTTAGTCTATATAATCAAATATGCTCTGTATAACTAAATATAACAAATTAGAGTTTTAAGATTAAAATTAGTATATATAATTAGATATGTAAAGAACTAGGGTTCTATAATAAATATTAGTATGCCTAACTAAATATGAAAAGAGCTAGGGTTTTTGAATTAAAATAGATATATATAATTAGATATATAAAAATTAGGGTTTTAGGTTTTGATATTAGTAATAATCAAACATATATAAAAATTAGGAAATAAAGTAGAATATATAATCAAATGTACTATGTATAATTAAATATATAAGAAATTAGGATGTTTGAATTAAATTAAACAAAATAGGAGTTTAGGTTTAATATTAATA
The DNA here is from genome assembly GCA_020310875.1 of Ceratopteris richardii. NCBI lineage: Eukaryota > Viridiplantae > Streptophyta > Polypodiopsida > Polypodiales > Pteridaceae > Ceratopteris > Ceratopteris richardii. The sequence goes on along the minus strand of CM035412.1, from coordinate 51,977,209 downwards.
TATATAATAAAATATTTATAAAAATCAGGAAAAAAATTAGAATATATAATCAAATGTACCATGTATACTTAAATATATAAAAAATTATGGTTTTTGAATTTTAAAATAAATTTAAATAATTAAATATATAAAAAAAAGAATTTTAGGTTTAATATTAACATATATAATCAAATATATATAAAAATTAGAAAAAAAGTAGTATATATAATTAAATGTGCTATATATAATTAAATACATAAGAAATTAGAATTTTAAGATTAAAAAGAGTATATATAATTAAATATATAAAAAATAGGATTTAGGTTTAATATATATATATATATATATATATATATATATATATATATATATATATATATATATATATATATATATATATATATATATATATATATATATATATATATATATATATATATATATATATATATATATATATATGTGTGTGTGTGTGTATATATATATATATATATATATATATATATATATATATATATATATATATATAAAATCAAATATATATAAAAATTAAGAAAAAAAAGGAGAATATATAATCAAACGTACTATGTATAATTAAATACATAAGAAATTAAGGTTTTTGAATCAAAATAAATATATATAATTAAATATATAAAAAATAGGATTTTAGGTTTAATATTAATATATATAATCAAATATATATAAAAATTAGGAAAAACATTAGTATATATAATCAAATGTGCTATGTATAATTAAATATATAAGAAATTAGGGTTTTAATATTAAAATTAGTATATATAATTAGATATGTAAATAACTAATATACATAAATAAATATAAAAAAAACTAAGATTTTTGAATTAAAATAAATATATATAATTAAATGTATAAAAATTAGGATTTTAGGTTTAATATTAATATATATAATCAAATATATATAAAAATTAAGAAGAAAATATAGAATTTATAATCAAATGTACTATGTATAATTAAATATATAAGAAATTAAGTTTTTTGAATTAAATTAAATGTATATAATTAAATATATAAAAATAGGATTTTAGGTTTACTATTCACATATATATAATCAAATATACATACAAATTTGGAAAAAAATTAGAATATATAATCAAATGTACGATATATAATTAATATATAAGAAATCAGGGTTTTTGAATTCGTATTTTAAGAAGAAAATCAATATTTGTAATCAAATGAAAAGAATTAGGGTTTTAGGATTAAAATTAGTATATATAATTAAATGTTTCACATATTAAGTATCCTAACATCTCCACATGGTATTAGATGAGAAGAGAATGGAATGTCTTTGCACTTAGTGTAAGTATCAACTTTTTCATAAACGACGGATTTGTACTGCACATGTTCGAGAATATGGATCCTTTGATGAAGATTGACTACAAAACCTACACTACCAGTCACATGGTTCCCCTGGTCAGTACGTCAACCTACACAACATTGCACCATCTATCTCTCGTGGGCAGAAGAGAACGAAGAGGAAGGTAGAAGGACAAGGTACTGGAAGCATCACACAGAATAAACACATGGAAGAAATGCTCGAGGCATTTTATGGTGGAGAAGATGTCGTTGGTTCAATGGATACGATAGAATTTCCATGATCAGAAGCCAATAAAGAACATGAGAACATGCAAAGACTAGCACGTTTATCACTCTATACCTGGGACAAAGATATCTTTACTACGTGCATCGCACGCGATGCCCAATGTTCAATCCATTCATCGATGTTCAGATAGTAGTATCTCTGAATTATTAAGGTAAATGGATTTGAAATAAACTTTCATTGTTGTATCAAAATAAGTTTATTTATTAATATCGTTGTAACCGCTTATCCCTTGCAGGCTTTTGAAAGGTCAGTTTCTTCTAGATGGCAATGACATACTTCCAACATGTGGAGATGCAAAAAAACTTTTATAGTCCGTGGGGATGGACTACACCAAGATTCATGCTTGACCGAATGATTGCATTCTCTTTTACAATGAGTATTAACACCTCCACATATGTTCAAGGTGTAGAGCGAAAAGGTCTAAAGAAGACCTTATGGGCAAAGAAGTCCTCACAAAGGTTCTTTGCCACTTTCCTATCATTCCAAGAACTAAGAGCATGTTCAGATGCGAATCCATAGCTAAGTTACTGTCATGGCATGTAAAGAACATATCTAGAGATGGTGTAATGCGAGTGCCTGCTGACTCTGATGCTTGGAAACATGACTCTGATGCTTGGAAACACATAGATAATAAGTGGCTAGAGTTTGCTAGAGAGGCTTGGAATATACGTCTAAGCCTAACTATGGATGGAATAAATCCATTTGGTTTACGCACCTCCTCATGGAGGACATGGCCTCTATGTTTGCTCAACTATAACATCCAACCATGGTTTTCCATACAACAGAGCCATTTATTATTAGTTCTCATTGTGCCATGTAAGTACAAGGTAAAAAACATGGATGTATACCTTGCAAAGCTTATGGAAGAGCTTCACACTTTATAGGATGGGATTACTATGCACGACATGTCTCAATCTTTAACAAGACGGGACGTGCGAGTGCAAGGCATACTTATGTGGACGATGCATGACTGACCCAATTATAGTGAATGTTCAAGTTTATCGATTTTAGGTTACAATGCTTGTCCCGTATGTGGACCACGACTCGAGGAAGGTCATAATATCTTTGAAAAAGAGGAGGAACTCGCAAAGGGATGTGATTGAAAGTATTATAAATACGGTGCACTATGGTCTCATGGATGACACTTTCGGGTCGCATGTATCGTTAAAAATAAGTCTACTTTTGATAGTGGAGTGATGATGAACTTTATCCAAAAAATTAGAGCTAGTGAAAGAGACGACAATGCTCAAGAAGGTCAGCTCGGGGATTATGGAGTGATCCAAGATATCTTGAAGCTATCGTTCAGGAGGTTTGACTACTTTCTGTTTCATGTGAAATGATTTGAAGTAGTTTGTGATGAAAGAAACACAATAGTGAGGCAAGAAGCTATGGACAGATGAAAGAGACACATTTGTTCTTCCCGAACACTATGAGCAAGTTGTGTTGTTGTTATGCCAGACTCGAAAGAACCACAGTGGCTATTTGTTTTACAAGTCTCTCTACATCTCAAACCAATTTGTGAGGACTTAGACATAGAAGAATTTCCATCTGTAGTGGACTTTGAGGTGCATGTGGTAGTCGAGGAGGAAGCCATCATTGTGCAAGAAGAAGAGGTCTTTGAAGAAAATGAGGTACAGAAGGAGATACAAGACGATAAGTTGGATGAGGACGATGACCAAAAAGAGGAGGCTATACCAAGAGATCTAGAAGTCGCCAACGTAGAGATAGATATTCTCTATGAGTCGGATCTCAAAGAGGATGCTATAATAGAGGACTTATGCAGCAAGCACTTGTACGTACTTATTTATGTTTACTTATTTGCTATGCTTTTTTTGTAGACTACTATTTTTCTATATTACTATTATTATCGTATGATAATTATTCGAGTTTTTTGTTGCAAAGCACGATGTAGGATAGTCCACCGTCCACTCCGCATTCCACGACAGAGAACCAAATTTTAGATTTATATCTTAAGAATCTCCCACTTATCAAGCCGCTGCGTCACAGTATTGGATCGCTTGCCACGACAATCCCCACTAGCGTCACTCCCACCGGCGGCACTCCCGCTGACAATACTCCCTTTGGTTGGAATACTCCCCGGCGGTACTTCCTTTTGTCAAGACTACTCCCGTTGGAAGGGACTACACCACGACCATCTTCTCAACCATCCTCTAGTGGTTCCAACTATCGACATATGCGTTCGATACAAGAGCACGATATAGGTTCTCGTCCGTCTTGTTGGTTTAGGTCACGTTCTGGAGAAGAAGGTTCCAGAGATGAATCTATGGTTTGCTCTAGAGGAGGTGGATGTTGTGGAGGCAGTGAGACAGATGTGTCACCCACTACTACTCTTAGAGGGAGTACCTCAGATGCAAGTATGCCACATAGTATACCACGTATACGTTGAGATGCTAATGACCATGATTACTCCAAGGTGTACCGTATACGTAATGGAGCTCTAGTGATGGATACAACCAGAAAGACCATGCGTCAACGCATACCAGAGTTATGCTCCATACAATTTGGATACTCTGTCATGGTCAAATGGAGTGAACAAAACAAGGATCAGAAAAATTATATCATAGAGGCAATCTATCGTGAGTATCGGAAGGCACTTGGGCACCCCGTTGTCAGCTCACAGTGGGTTCAGCACACGACATGTAAGGTGATGTCCTATTGATGGTCAGAGGCTCGCGATGCTTTGAAAGGAGGCTCACGGAAGCCTCTATGGCTAGACAACGAGGAGTGGGAGATGATTTCCGATAAACAACAAACTCCTGATCGATATCATCAGGAGCGAGATTCGACCGCCGCACGTCCAGATACGATTGGAGCGTCATATTTGGGTAGCAACAAGTACGTCACTATGCATCATGAGTTTGTAAATATCATTTCAATTATTGAATTCGCTTCTGTTAAGCATGTCGTGTTTGTTGATCTCACATTTTGCATATTTATTGTAAGAGTTGAAAGTGGGTCATCTTCCGACACAAGTAGAGGAGGCTTATGGATATCGTCATGGATTGGTTGTATTGTTGGAGAACTTGGAGGGACGTGGTGCGGTCATTTCATGGGAGCATCTACGATGAGGTGAGTTTCTGAACTTTCTTTAGTGTTTTTTAGTTTTTGTTTATAAATATCATATCAATTTGTCTCATTTCATGAATGTGCTTTGTTACTTTAGATATAGATGTTTTGATGCCTCTACGCATGTGTATGGCAGTGGTGTGCTACAATTTTATATTTGCCTCATATATGGCAGTGGTGTGCCACGATTGTGTATTTGGTTCATATATGGAAGTTTCTTTCCACATTTTGTACTTCGCTCATATATGGCAGTGGTTTGCCACACTTTTGTACATGGTTCATTTATGAAATATCTCTTTTGTACATGGTTTATTTATGGAATATCTCTTTGATACATGGTTCATGGTTCATTCTTCTCCTACATATCTCTTTTATGTTCAATAATGTGTTTTGCTTTATCAAATCATGTTTTGGTTGCCAGTCATCTAAACCCTAAATCGGCGACCACTAGAGTACAGGTCACATGTACTCCTTTTTTTTTTGGCAGAGTGTATTCTCATTTGCTACACAACAACATTATCATGTTGCTAGAGAAAGAGACAACACACTCTAGCCAAATTTTTTTTGCAAATATGGTCGTTGGTATAGGCGCCGGTATGAGCGTCGGTATGCCCAATGACATACCAATGCTTATACCGACAATTTTTCCCAAGGACATACCGGCGATTCTCATACCGATGGGTATCCCATCACTTATACCGATGCTTTGCAGATAAATACAGGCATGTGTAGCGATGAAAATATACCGGCACTTATACCAACGTTTGTATCGGTGGTATTGGGCATGTACCGACGCTTATATCGACGTTATTGTACCGGTGCTTATACCGATATCGTGGCTAAATTGCACCGTGTATTTGCACTGATATAAGAGCCGGTATACCCCTCATATGTTATAGTGAGGTAGGATATTTTATAACTACCTTATGTTAGTGTTTAGAATGAACATGGAATTTGAGGCACCTTGAGTCATGTCCATATGTGACCTCATTTCCACTTCACCCTCCTTTCTATGAACAACTGACACCATGGGTGTGCATAAAGTGTATAGTGTGTAAAAAGGGTACAAAATGTTGATAGTGTACAAGAATACAAAGAGAGAAAAAAGGTGCATATACTAATTCCATGTGGGAAAGCGTTTTTTTTTTTTTTGGGGGAGAGAGAGAGAGAGTGTTGAGCCCTGGCAGGTTGAAAACAGCAAAGTCAAGGTCACAGTTATGCATAAGCAAGAATGAAGTGTTAAAATTCAAGGGTCAAAGTGCACAGGTAGTGCACCTTCAATTGTCCATATAAAGGGTAACTTTTGATTGTTCACAGACAAGAGGTATTGAAGAAGTATTTTTGCTAATTCCCTTAAGGTCAAAGGGTGTTCAAAGTAATCGGGAAGGTCCAGGTGAACCCCTCTTTGGGGCAAAAGTGACGAATTAAAAGGAAAAAATAAAGGCATGTGAAGTGGCTGTGTACGCTACGCACATGTGGAAATATGGCCGCCCAATCAAATTTTTGTTTTGGTCTAAAGTCACTACAGGACAAAGTAGTGAGTCGTTGGCCGCCTCCTAACAAGACAATCTTGGGGACATCAAAGAAAGGCCAAGAGTCTAGTGCAGTTAGGAGCGTACGGGACCAACGCACTTCAAGAAGGAAAGCAAAGGCTATTCTAAGGGGGAGAGAAGCAGAGAGGAGTCTAGGAGGAAGCAAGAAAGAGAAGTGAAGAGTCACCAGTGTGCGACAACACAGAGAGGTGGAAGTGAAGAGTGCAAGAAGAGTGGAAAAGGAGGAGGGCTGGGAGTGCGAAGCTAGACCCCAAGGATCACAAGGTCTCTTGCTGTGAGCGGGCCGCGAAGGTCTTCATTCCTCAACTTGGTGGAAGCTTAGTGCAAGGTGCGCACAAGGATAAGCGTGAGCAAGAGGAGGGCTGATACAGAAGAGGCCGGCCGCCAGAAGACTTTGAGATAATTGGTCTTTTGTAATTGAGCATTCTCTGTAGTTTTGTCCCGAAGTATTGACTTGGATTGTGTTTAGACATTGTAATTGTTTTACTGTAATCAAAACTCAAGATTTCAAGGCGTGCTTCTGCAGAAGTTTTCAAGGTTATTTCCTCTTTTATTCTTTTCTTTTTCTCCTACAAACCCTCAAACTCCTTCTCGTCCAAGAATCCCCAAACACAGAGAGAGAGAGAGAGAGAGAGAGAGAGAGAGAGTCGCTGCCACTTGGCGAAAGAGATAAAAAAGAGATCGAGTGCCACTTAGCTGCTACGAGAAGAGGGAGTGAGAGCTAAAAAGCTAAAGGAAAATCCACAAAACATTTTTTGTTACCCACACATTGCACTTATTAACGTTCAGAAGTTGGAGAATACTACAAGATCTGAGCTTAAAGTTAATTATATCTAGAGAGAGATTTTGACAAAGATGAAAAAGAACATTGAAGGACAGCAAGCAGGTGCGTTTTGGAATAAAAAGATAAGAAACCCTAAAAGCTATATTTAAATCTGCACATGTGAACAGAACGTAACAAAACACTTTTTTTGATAAATTCCAAACACGGCAGTACAGGGATGCTGAGGAAGAATAGCAGTGGCTCAATCATATGACACTATAGCACTGTTCCCCCTATAAGACTGCTCAAATTACCGAGTTCCTAGTGACTTGCATTTTCCTAAGAATCATGCAGTCCAGAAAAAAAACCTCCAACATAGTCTGCATTTCAGTACACTCCATCCGTTTACCATGAAAGCCTCTGATTTAGCTACATTAATATAATGCAGTTAGAGCATACTCTACTAATCATCCCTTAAACACGTTTCATTGCCAATCTCAAACCATAAGTCATCTCGTCCTCAGACAAGATTTGACAGGTATCATTTCCATGTGTCATCATATCACTATTGCACATGACATTATTCAAAGTTTTTCTACATAGTTCTAAAAGATAACAAACCGCACTTGTCTGCTGTGCATAAAGTCATGCAGAATAGAAATATGTATTCCTCATGCTTCAACCTATCCAGATTCAACTTTTTGTTGAAATGTTTCCAAGAATATAAGCATTGCTGACACCAATTACAACAGCGTCAACTGTGACACCTGACAATGGCTCAAGCTCTACTGTTTCACAATGTCGCTTTTCTGAACCTTTCGATTTAAGCTTCATGATGACCTCTTCATTATCAAAAGTGCTTTCTTTTTCAGAGTTAAATTCTTATATTCTACAACCCACTGAACAAGTTCCTCAATGGAGGAAGCATAGTTAGCGACAAAATACTCACATGGCTGAATGAAATATTTTACTTTTTAGCAGATTGTATAGTTCTATTAAATAGCTTGGACGGCACCAAATTGATAATAATTAGACCTACCAACTTTTTCCAAGCCACCTGATTAAAAAAACCAATACATTTACCTTCCACCCAGACAACTTGGCTTGATTAATTGCAGCTACCAGATCATTGTCCGTGGCAAGAACTATATGATCACCTTCATCGTCTTCATACTGCATTATGACACCCAAGTTTAGAAAAAATAGAGCAGTGTACATACAAAGACAAGAAATATAGGTGTTATTACCAATAAGTGAGATAATTTACTCGTATCCATATCATTTCCAACCCTTTGAGCTACAGCAGAAAGAAGTTCAGTCAAGCTTTCTGAACCTGATCACAAGGTATTAAATCAAGGAAATCACATAACTATCCAAACAATCCCTGCAGTTGTGATTTGATGTTTTCACATTAAATATGGTACCACTAGTGAAACGATGAACTCTCCCTTGTAGATCTTCAAATTTGAAAGAAAATTGGCTTCCAAGACCCAATGTGGGATACTTCAGGTGATCTGATGTGTGAGTGTTAGCAGCAGACTTGGTCAACGAGAATTGACTGCTTAGAAGCAAGAAAACCAATGTCGTTTCTCAGCCATTGATGATATGTGACTGCGTAGAGGCATATAATCTACTATTGTTTCTTGAATGATGTATACAAATGGCCAAACATTCTTTTCAACCACACCTGCGGCTCTCATAATCATCTTCAGCAGGTTCAAATGCAAGAGCAGAGTCCCAGAATTTCTGCAACATTATGGATGTTGTATCACTAGATCCTTCAGCACTCCCAACCTACATCAAAGGAACTTAAAGAGCTGAATTATGGGAAGCACCAGTAGAAAGACCAAGCTCTATATCAAGACAATCCCTGTAAATATAACTCACATCTCAATTATCCTGCATCCAAAGGAAAATTTGAAATAAATCATGTTTGTCATTATTTGCAATGCTGAACTAGTGTCCAGTAAGGAAATTCACCAAATCACTATCTTGAATTTTAATGTAATCAGGAATAGCTCTAAGAGGAACACAAAGCTTATTTCTTGCTGAATACCCCATCTTATTATAGCATGTAACTCATGAACTAGAAAATCATTCCTCACAAATCTGGTTCCTACTCTCTCTCTCTCTCACACACACACACACACACACACACACACACACACACACACACCCCATCCGGTGGAAAGTTTCTTCTCCTTTAGGTTGGCCAGACTTGGTTGATACAAAAGCACCAAGGAGCCTTCTTGAAGTGATCGTCTCCTGAGGTGCTGGTCATGGTACTTCTTCCTTTTTATTTAATTGGTTTTTACAGTATCTCCTGCTCTCAGTCTCAGTTCTTCCACTAATTGGATTGTGAATGTTATGCTTGCTTAGTCTAATTAGCAACTCTAAGCCTTGCAAGTCCTGCTTCAATTATTGTTATAGTCGATCCAGTTGGTTCCTCTGGAATGACTACCTTGATGGCAGGTGCTACTCCAAAGTTTATGTATCCATATGCAGACAAAAATTCATAGGCTGTATCTACCAGAACCTTGTGCTGGCTGCGAATGCTTTCCATGACCAGATCACCTATTGTTTGCACTATCCCCCCTTCAATTTCTTCCTCAGTTAGAAAATTTTTCGGAAAGCCGATGGAGGCAGTAACCAGAGCTTGCTTCCTTTTCTTTATTTTTATCTAGATCCAAAGGTTTCTTTTTCTTGTTTTTTGCATGTGAAAGATTGGTGCCGGGTTGATTCTGGATCATGGTATCCATGAGATTTTCATCATGGCTACTTGTCCTTACTTGATGTCGCAGAGCTTTCACAGCATTGGAATTATTATCCCATTTTCTCCTTCCTTCAAACATCCCATGAGCAGTTAGAAGACCTATTCTCTTCCTTTTTCTCTTTGAGTTGCTTTCAGGAGTCTCCTATGTGTGTGTGTGTGTGTGTGTGTGTGTGTGTGTGTGTGTGTGTGTGTGTGTGTGTGTGTGTGTGTGTGTGTGTGTGTTTGTGTGTGTGTGTGTGTGTGAAGATGTCTGACTAGTAAATAAACCAGTTTTGGTGTATAAATCAGTAGAAGTTGTTAAATCTGCTAAGTTACAGCGAGCTTCTCCTACAGTCACAGAATTTCCCATAGAATTGCCCTTGAAATTCCCATCCATGGAGCAGCCCCTTTCATCAGCCGTGTTGAGTGCACCATCCAAAGTTTCAAGAGTAGCATCTACTAAACCAGACCTTGAGTCCATCGGCCCTGAATAACATGGAGATTCAGCCAAGATGATACTCGTTTCCTTCTCTTGAAGCCATCCATTTGCGAGCTCCTCCCTTGGTGCAAGCTCCTCATTGAGTTCTTTTGAAGGCTCCTGTTCACATGTTGATATCTCTTCCTGGTAGTAGCTACACATTCCTCTTCCCTTCTATAGTCAAGAATCAATTCCCCCTAGTTCAATAGTTTCTACTTCTTCATTTTTTGTGACTTTAACCCCATAGCAGGGAAATGAGTCAGTAGTTCTATCCAGTGCAACAGGTCTTGATCATCTTCTACTTCTAATTCATTTTCCTTATGGATGGAAAAGGAATGTGTGTTACCTTCTTGCTGCTCCTCATCCTTGGTGTCTAGATGTAGGTATTGTCTCAAGTGTCCAGAAGTGTTGACCAGCAAGGTGTCATCGCTCCAATCATGAACTGCATGATGATGCCTCAACCAAGGTCTTCCAATGAGGAGTGGATAGCCTCCATCCATGCGAGGAACATCAACCACAGCAAAACGTAAGAAAAATTGGATCTTCTGGATAAGCACAGGTACTTGCCCCACTATTCCCTATGGCTAGACTCTACTTTGAACTGCAAGAGTTATAGTAAAAGAGGCCTTCTTTGTCATTTTTAAACCCAACGAAATCATAGTATAGTGAGGCATTAGACTAATGCATGATCCTCCATCGATAATCACCCTTGTAAAAGTGTTTCCTTGAATGGTCAAAGGAACTATGGGACTTCTCAAGTCAGTAGTAGATGTCTTACCACTCATGATTATATTAATCTGCACATGCCCGCCACTAATTGTGATCTCAGGGGTGGCAGACAAAACATTTCTACTATATCTAACACTTCTAAATCTTTCATCCATTTTCAGGAGATCATATAGAGATACCTACTTATAGGTGTTCTTTAGAAGATTCCATAATGAGTCTTCAGACTTGTGTCTATCTCCTCTTGTAAATTGGTCTTGACTTGGTTTTGATCTTGTAACCTCTTTGCCTGAGCCTGTGTGAGGATTCCAGCATCTATTTCGGTTGTGTGGTTTTCCTGTAGTGATAGCACATTTGCTGCAAGAGATTCTGAACTATCTTGCTTCATTATTGGTGGGGATTGAGAAATTGGATCATAGGGCTTCTCAGTCGAAATTAGTCTTAGTTTTTGGGTTGGTTCAAATCCAAGAATTGGTCCGTCAAGTCGAATTTCTGAAATTGGTTTGAATCTTGGAATCCAAATTGATCCAATTTGTGAAATTGGTCTCACCATTGGAATTTGTCCATATGAGTTTGTTGGAATTAGTCTATCTGAGATTGTTGGAGTTCGTCCATATGATACTGTTGGAATTCATCCATCTGAGATTGTTGGAATTCGTCCATCCAAGATTGGTCTCATACTTGGAGTTGGTCGGATTTCTAGAATTGGTCCAATTTCTGGAATTGGTCCAATTTTTGGAAGTTGTCCAATTTCTAAAATCGGTCCCTTTCCA